>JAJIBD010031112.1:0-17954 GCA_021461705.1 Cryptotis parvus | reverse complement strand
CCCTGACCCTATGTCAAACAGGTGGTATAGACAGGAAGACCAGGGAGACCACTGCAGTCACGGTTACTGGTCTTTACGTTAAAACACTCCTGTGTCAGCTGATCTTTAGGGTCACTGTTTCATGTCGGTGACTTACCTGCCTGAAAGCAGGTCAACTCAGGGAAGCCTCAGCCCCTCTGATGATAGCTTGTGCCATGGAAGTGGCAGGAGCATCTGAACAGGAGGAGTAGCCAGAGGGTAGCAGAGCTTCAGCCTGGCCTCAAGGAAAGGAATGCACGCTCAAGAAATGGTTCATGCAACCATTTCTCACCTCCTTTTCATATCCCAATCTTTTGATACGCTTTAAACCTTCATCTGCTTTTTTAAGAAGGAATAGCCAGGAAGGGAAAATTTCATGCTTTTTGTCACTGTTGGAAGTTTTGTTTTTCCTTTATGAAAACTACTTGTGTGTCAAGTCAATAACATTTTAAACTTTCATTTGCTTTTTTTTAGGAATAGCCGAGAAGAGAAAAATTTTTATTCTTTTGACACTGTTGGAATTTTTAGTTTTCTTTATGAAAACAACTTATACATAAAGTCAATATGTAATGAAAATATGAGAAACATTGCTAAAATACAAAGTAAGCAGTGGTGAGCTTATTAAATACAGTCAAAATTTATAACATGCAAGAATGGATTTGGAATTGTAGTCCTTGAAGGAAGGTTTGAAATGTGGTAAAAAGCAAACAATAGAAACCGCCATTGGGTCTGAGAAAAGTTATCAATGAAATGTTTAAATTTGTTTTGGGCATTTCACCAAGCACCAGGGACAAAGTAAAAACTATGCCATGAAAAAGCCATTGGAGCCAGCAAAACAATTTCAATAAGAACAAAAAGACTGAGAAGTGCATGTAAAACATGTTGTGTGAGGAAAATTCAGAGAAACCAAAAAATTCCCTCTCTTATCCCCCAAAACACAAACACACACACAAACACACACTCACACTCACATACACACAAGAAAAAGGGCTAAAACAGTGGACTCAAGAGAAATTAAAGAACCAGAAAAAAAGGAAGGACAATAGCTCGTTGTCCCTCTATCCTTTCCTTGGGAGCTGTTGGTAGTGACAAGCTGGGGAAGGAATAAATGGGGCCTGGGTGGTCTGTACCTCCACACTCACTATCTCCCCAACATCCTCCCTACACCTTACTTCACATCTTTAAGGAGGAAGTGGGGTTTTCTGGGTCTCCTGAGGTGAGAACACGAGGAAGCACAGAGCTCAACCTTTTGGGGGCTCTTGTCAAATGACTTGCTTCTATGTGGATTTGAGCCCTAATTCTTGTTTATAGAAAAGATGGAGGTCAAAGAGAGAAGCTAAGCGATTTCATAACAGTTAGATAGGCAAATATAGAGTGTGGAATGTTCCTTAAGGTGAACAGTGTAGCATCATGGAGATAATAGAGCAGAGTTGAGAGCTGTCATGGTGCCTTACCTGGGGACCGTGTAGTGCTGGGATTGAGGATAGGTTGGTTGCATGCTCGGCATGTGTCCTAATTGATGTACTATCTCTCAACCCTGGTGAAAAAATATTTTTTTAAAATACACTACAATTTGCTGTCCATTCATCTGTTGATAGCTGCTTGGGTTGTTTCCCAACTTTGGCTATTAATATTACTCTAAACTTTGGCTATTATGAATAATACTGCTACAGATATACATCCAAGAGCTCTTATTAAAATTTTTATTTTCAATTCCTTGGGGCAGATGCCCAGTAGAAACAGTGATCCTATGTTTTAATTATTTTAAGAGTTCCCCAACTTTCCACTCTACCTGAAGTGGTTGATATTCTTACCAGCCAAACTTGAGTATCGACATTTCTTCTTAGCTTCCCAATCCTTGTTATTTTATTTCTGTGAATGTTGCTTGCCACCCTAGTGATTGTGAAATAATACTTCAGTGGGTTATAGTTTGCATTTTCCTCATGACTTAATATTGACCTAATACTGAGCACCTTTTCATGAACTTAGTGGTCATCTGTGTGTCTTTGGAGAAATGCCTATTTAAGTCTTTTGCCAGCTTTTGTTTTCTTTTTATTTTGGGGACCTCCCCAGCAGTGTTGGGGCCATGAGAACTATAATTAGTAGTGCTAGGGAGGACTTGTGGTCCTGGGGACCTAAACCAGAGCCATGGGCATGCCAGGCATTCACTCCAGCCCCTTGAGTTAGTAACAAAAATTATAGTAGCTATGGCTTTTACATCACTTATGTATTTATATATTATATATAGATATTTACTGGATTTCCTTATTCCTTCATATCAGTTTTAGTTACTATTTTGTGTCTGGGGTTGTTGTTTATCTGGGAATCTCTTATTAATTTCTTCTCCTTCATCCCACCTTTTCTTTGATTTCATTGCTTTTTCTGTATGATTATCTTTGGTGGTTGTAAAATATGAATATTTGCCATTTCAATAATTTGTAAGTGTATAAGTGGCATTCAGCAGTCACAATGTTAATGTGACCCATAATCACTATTTCTAACCTTTTCATTATCCCAAACAGAAACTGTTCACATGCAGCATTAACTTCCCCATCCCCGGTCCTATCCTGTCCTAACCTCTATTACATTTTTGGTCTCTGTGACTCTGCTCCAGATACCTCATTTAAATAGAGCTGCATGATAGTTATTCCTTTCAGAAAGTCCTAGTTTGTTTAGCATAATGTTTTCAAGGCTCATTCATACTGTGGTCTATATCAGAATTTTATTTCTTTTGGCTGAAAAATTACTCTCCTCTACATGTATGGGTCACAAGTTTCTTTCAGTTTTTGGGAGAATCTCACACCTTCGAGATGAGATAAGCTCTTTACCACTGAGCCATACCCCTGACCTAAGATCACCCTTTATTTATTCATTCATTCATCTGTGGATAAACACTGGGTTATTGCCACTTGTTTTGGCTACTGAGAATAGTGCTGCTATGAAACCAGAACTCAAGTCTCCATTTGAGTTCTTGTTTTCAGTTCCTTGGGGTTGGGGGTGGGGAGGATACCCCTTGGAGTGGCATTGCTGGATCTCACAGCATGGGTTTTGGGAGGAGTCACTAAAGTCTTCTCCAAGATGGCGGCACTGATTTCTGTTTCCATCAGTGTCATGAGGGCCTCCATTTTCCCAGTACTTACCAGTCCTTGTTTTCTAGATATTTTTTTCTTAAAAAATAAAAAAATTACAAGTCCTCCTGGCCTCTGTTTTGCCTGGCCTTGAATATTATGCAGTGGTTGAAATCTATCACAAGTGTGTGTGTGTGGGGGGGGGAGGTAGGTAAGATAGAGAAAGGACCTGTTTGCCAATTATAGTTGGACTAGAACTGAGTATTAAAAGTAGGTAAAGGATACATACAATAACACTTCAGTGTCTGTATTGCAAACCACAATGTGTGTGTGTGTGTGTGAGAGAGAGAGAGAGAGAGAGAGAGAGAGAGAGAGAGAGTGAGAGAGAGAAGTAAGTGCCTGTTGTAGAGGCAGGTTGGAGATGGGAGAAAAAACTGGGCACATTGGTGTTGGGAAATGTGCCCTGGCGGAGGGATGGGTGTTTTAAGAACACTATGACTGAACCCAATCATAAACAGCTTTGTAATGGTCTATCTCACAGTGATACAACAAGAATTAATAAAAATCAAAAATTTATCCTTGAAGTAGTTGTCTTCTGGGTGTGGCAGGGAGGCCTGCCACCCCCAGCAGAGCTCACAACAAGCCAGACGACCCCTCCCTACTCCATGGGGGCCGCCGTTTTCCACATCCAGACTTCCCTCTCGTCACAACTCCACCCAGCAGACCAGACTATCACAGCCTGGATCATCGACACCCACCCTGCAGCAATTTTTTTTTTTTTCAGTTCGGCCCAGGTATGCTGAACCAGAGACTCTCAGCCATGGGGCAGAGCTGCTACTTGCTCTCCCTGTGCCCAGCCACTCATGAGGTGCCCGGGAGCATGGCGGGTTCTGGGCCCTGGCCTGCCACCCCAGCAGAGCCTCACAACAAGCCAGACGACCCCCTCCTTCCATGGGGCCCGCCGTTTTCCACATCCAGACTTCCCTCTCATCACAACTCCACACAGCAGACCAGACTATCATAGCCGGCTCGCGTGGCCGCTAGCGGTCATGCGGTTCATCTATAATTGCTTTTATTTAGAGGTGACTACAAGAGTATGCCCCCGCACGGCAAGCCTGGCAAGCTGCTCGTGTTGTATTTGATATGCCAAATACCAGTAGCATTTATATTAGGACATTCCCATGACCTAATATAATGGTTTGAGGCTCTTTATGTTCCTGGAGCAAGTGGATGCCTTTGGGTTCTACTAGCATGAGACAGGACATATGGAGATATTACTGGTGCCTGCTCTAGCAAATAGATGATGAACGGGAAGATTGTGATTGTGATTGTGATTGAAGTAGTTGTCTTAGTGGGTGTGAAGTGGGTCACCATGGAACCGACCCTCTCTACTCTTCTCTTTCCACTGTGTATTTTGTTTTGATTTACATTACTTCTTCTTCTTCTTCTTTTTTTTTTTTTTTTTTGGGTCACACCTGGCGATGCTCAGGGGTTACTCCTGGCTCTGCACTCAGGAATTACTCCTGGTGGTGCTCGGGGACCATATGGGGATGCTGGGGATCGAACCCGGGCCGGCACAGGCCGGCCGCATGCCGGCAAACGCCCCTACCCGGCTGGGCTATCGCTCCGGCCCCATGATTTACATTACTTCTAATGGCCAGTGATGCAAAATATCTTTCCAAGTGCTTATTTGTTGTTCTTTGAATATCTTCTTTGGATAAATGTCAAGTCCTTTGTTGTGGTGAGTTTTCCTCTTTACTTGTTTTTAAGCCACCCCATTCAGTGGTTGGGCTTAGTACTCTGGTTGGTTACTCAGAGGTTGCTCCCAGTGGTACTTAGGATTCGGGGACCATTTGGAGCTGGAGGTCAAATGCAGGGCTCCCACCTGAAAAGCATGAGCTACCTTGTCATACTAACACTGTATCACTGTCTTCCCATTGTTCATCGATTTGCTCTCGAGTGGGCACTAGTAATATCTCTATTAGTCCTGTGACGAGCAAGTGTAAACCAAAGGGCATCTTCTTGCTCCAGGGACAGGAGGAGCCCGAAACCATTCTCCAGGTCATGGAACTGAGGTCCATAATTGTTACTAGTTTTTGGCACAACAAGTAAATAAAACACAGGTAGCTTGCTAGGCTTTGCTGTGTAGTATAACTCAAAAAAAAAAAAAAGAAACAACATGCATTCAGAGACAGAGCTAGAGAACTTCTTTTCTCTCTTGGTTTTCTTTGAGCAACATTCTCATGTAACATTAGAGACAATTCACCCATAGTTGTTAGTTGACACAACATATCTTTCATTTTATTACGTTTTTTTTTTTTCTTTTTGGGTCACATCCGGCAATGCTATGCAGTTACTCCTGGCTCTGCCCTCAGGAACTACTCCTGGCGGTGCTCAGGGGACCATATGAGATGCTGGGGGATAGAACCCGGTCAGCTGAGTGCAAGGCAAACTCCCACCCGCTGTGCTTTACAGAGCAAGAGCACTTAAATGAAGTGAGTAAAAAAAAAATACACGGGGGCAGGAGAGTTACGACAGTGGGTAGGGCGCCTGCCTCTCACGGGTTCCCCAAATACCACCAGGAGTAATTCCTGAGGGTACAGCCAGAAGTAACCCCTGATCTAGTTACAAGTAAGGGCCTACGCCTTACACAAGACCAGCCAGGGTTCAGTCCTCACAACCCATATGTTCCCCTGAGCCTGCCAGGAGTGATCCAAGGGCAAAGAGCCAGGAGTAAGCATTGAGAACAGCCACTGTGGTGCAAAAAATCTGCCCAGATTGCTTATAGACTGACTGCAAATCATGAAACTAAAATGATACAGAGGCGGGGACTGGAGCAGGAGCACAGCAGGCGGGATGCTGGACTGCACACAGCCAACCAAGGCTGATCGGACACCCCATACGGTCCCCCAAGCCCCGCCAGGGAGATCCCTGAGCACAGAGCCAGGAACAAGACCTGAGCATAAAATGAGTGCGGCCCCAAAACAAATAAAGAATGAAAAAAACTTATAGAGGCTTACCCAAATCTCAAAAAGCAGGACAGTGAGTAGGGTGCTTTCCACGCATGGGGCTTCTATCCCTCACATCCCATAAGGTCTCCTAAGCACTGCCAGGGCGAATTTCTTAGTACAAAGGCAGAAGTAACTCCTGAGCATTGCTGGTGTGGTCCATAAATAAAACAAAGCAAAAACATTAATTAGTTACGACAGGGAGGAGGAGAATATAGAGCACGAGGTGTGGTACCCTAGAAGTATTCAAAAGCGTAGCCTTGGCTAGGGATACTGCCCAGAGGCTGCAGGGCACCCAACCGCCAGTGCTGTTGCCTGTGGCCCCACGGCAGTAGCAAAAATAGAAGAAAATATATAAAAAGGAATGCATAGCCTCAATTTAATAGTGGAGGAACATAAGGCATTTACAGCGGGCAGGGCGTTTGTCATACTAAACGGGCCATTTATAGGAGGACTTATTTATGGACTCCTGTCTTGTCTCGTTGCTCTGTGTGTCAGTCATGATGCCTGAACTACATTGCTTTGGTTACTGTAACTATGAGAGAAGTGGATAGAAGTGAATCTTCTGCCTTCTCTTTTTACACGATTGTTTCAACTTCTTGGGACCCTATGAAATTCCACTTGACTTTTAGAATTTTTTTTCTACTTCTGAAAACAGTACTATTGGGACTTTATAAGAGTTGCAGTGAATCTATATATTGTTCTTGATACTATTGTCATCCTAATGCCAAGTTTTCAAACCCATGAACACAGAATGTCACTTTTTATTCTTTTTGGGTCACACCCAGAAATACTCAGGGGTAACTCTTGGCTCTAGACTCAGGAATCACTCCTGGTCGAGCTTGGGGGGAGCATATGGGATGCTCACTGTTTAAATTATTTCTGAGTAGGTTTTTATTTGTCAATGGAAATGAAATTGGGTTGTTCATTACGTGTGTGTGTGTGTGTGTGTGTGTGTGTGTGTATGTGTCTGTGTGTGTTGATTTTACTAAACTTACCTTCAGGGGCCAAGAGCGATAGCCCAGAGGGTAGGGGCGTTTGCCTTGCATGCAGCCGGCCTGTGCTGGCCTGGGTTCAATCCCCGGCATCCCATATGGTCCCCTGGGCACCGCCAGGGAGTAATTCCTGAGTGTAGAGCCAGGAGAAACCCCCTGAGCATTGCCGGGTGTGACCCCAAAAAGCAAAAAATAAAATAAATAAAACTTACCTTCAAGAGATTTTTTTGGGGGGGTATGTGGATTTTTTAAAAAAACAACTTAAAATTGATTGACTAAGAACAGCTAAACATATGCTACTGCTTACTATAGTCGGATAGAAAAGATTATTCGGGAAACATGTCAGTGTTGTTTATACATGTATAGTGTTGCTTATACATGTACAGTGCCATCTGTACACTCCTTGTAAGTCTTTAGGAGACCCTAAGGGAGTTGCCTTTGTGGAATTTGAAACAAAGGCACAAGCAGCAAGAGGCAAAGTGCCACAGCGCCTCTGGACAGACAGGGAGGGAGGAGAGGAGGCTCGGAAGAGTGGACGGCTGGACAGTTTGTTCCGCTGGGATAGACTGAGCTGTGGTGATGCCTACTGCTCTCCGACTTGTCATGGCGTGACTGTGGGGTTCTTGAGGGAGTCCTACCTCTCCGAGTATGGAGGAGACTTCATTTCTTTCCTTCTGAGTTGGATGCACTTTAATTCATTTTCTGGCTTAATTGCTCTGGCTAGAACTTCCAGTACTATGTTGTACAGAAGTGGAGGCAATCATTTATCTCATTCCTGAACTTTGGGGAAAAACATTCTCTTTCATCATTGAATATAATGTTGTTGGTGAGGTTTTCTTCTTTTCTTCTGGGTTTTGGGCCACAACCAGCTGTGTTCAGGGATCACGGGAACCATATGTGTGCCAGGGAGCAAATGGGGGTCGAGGGAACAGAGAGATTGTACAGTGAGTAGGAACTTGCCTTGCCAGAGGATGTGCCAGGTTCAATCCCAACATCCCAAATTGCTTCCCTGAGGACTGCCAGGAGTGATCCACGAGAAAGAGCTAGGAGTAAGCGCTGCACACCATTGAGTGTGGTCCCCAAACCAAAATCAAAACACCAAACCCTGGTTGACCACTTGCAAACTTTATCCCCATACAATCTCTCTAGTCTCTGTGGCTTAAATACACACACACAGAGTGAGGGTGAGAGAGAGTTAGAGACAGACAGAGAGAGAGAGAGAGAGAGAGAGAGAGAGAGAGAGAGAGAGAGAGAGAGAGAGAGCTTATCATGTATCATGTGGAGGAAGCCTTGTTTTATTTCTAGTTTATTGAATTTCTTTTTATCATGAAACAGTTTTGAACTTTTCAAATGCTAATTCTGTATCAGTTGAGAAGATGGCCGTGTTCTCTCCCTCGTTCTATTGATGTTGTATATTATACTGGTACATTTCCTTATTTGAACCTGCTCTTTCCAGAGAGAAATCCCATTGTTTATGGTATATAGTTCTTTTAAAATGCTACAGCATTAAGTTTCCTGGAATTTTGCTTAGGATTTGGCATCTATATTCGTGACATATTAGCTTGCAGTTTTCTTATACTGCCTTTGTCTCACTCGGTATAAAGCAACACTGACCTCATAGAATGAGTAGTAAGTGTTTTATTGTGTACAATTAAAAAGACTTTGAGATGAACTGATGCTCATTCTTTACGTTTGGTGAATTAATCTACCACTCTGCTACACACACATATCACACTGTCTGCCTTGTATTATTTTTTTTTTTTTTTGCCGTGGGGAGGGATTTGATCACTTACAAGCCTGAGAGATCATTCAGGAGCTACCACTTTTCATGTGTGAAAATGACTTTTGGTGCCGCAGTGAGAGTCCAGTGGGTGGGTGGGTGGGATTTTTGTCTTGTATGTGACTGACCTAGACTTGGCCCCCCACCAGTACCACATATGATTCCCTGGACCCTGCCAGGAGTGATCCCTGAGTGAAGAGCAAGGGAAGATCTGTTGTGAGCACTGCTGGATTTGACTTCAAAACAAACAAAAAAAAGACTTCCACCAAAGGAACAATACAAGAACATTGACACAAAAACTTGTCATCACTGAACTGTTTACTACAGTTTTATCCACAAATACAAAAATGTATAAATAACAGAAATTTTTATCAGGAGATGATGGATAAAAATGTGGTATAGTTTATGCAGTAGAAGCTTCAGATAAAAAAAGATAACACTTCTCTCAGCAAAATGGAATTCACAAAGAATAAATTTGGGGTCATCAAGGGCCAGACCTTGCATTTATAAAGCTCCGAGTTTGGTTCCCAGGGATTGATGCTCCCTCACCGCCACCCCCAGCATCACTGGGTATGTCCTGAAGGCCTTTGAGCACTGCTAAATGGGGTCCTGGTGGCCCCAGCACAGTTAGGCCCAGGCACTACTGTATGGCTGGGTCCAAGCGTTGATCTGTCTGGCTGGTTGGCCAACTATCACCAAGAGTGACCTCTGGCTACAGAAGATTGTTTGACAACCTTCTGCTACAAAACCCCCTCTGCTACAAACAAGAGAGGTCAGTGTTACCATTTCTGTAGGTTCCTTCATGCAGTGTGGGCCTCATAGGGACACAGTTGGGTAGTTGAGAGAGGCGGGATGGAAATGAAAGGGGACTCTCAACTCCTTCAGGGCACCATTATTCGAGTGCCAGGACCCCATTCCCCTCTGTTTAAAGCTGGCAAGAATGGGAGTGGGGGGTACATACCTTGTGTGTGCTGTTCTCTTTTCTTCTCTCTTCAAGTCTCTGACTGGAGCTGGGGTACAGAATCCCCTGAATTTAAGCACCACAGAGGAGTGTGGGGCCCACCTGAATATTCCAGAATAAACACACTCATCGTAAGACCCTTCGAAGATGAAACTTGTCAAAATTCACTGATAACAAAGTAACATTAACACATTGCCAATGGAGTGATTATAAAAGTCATGGTATGTTGCAGGACTCCTAAGGGCCGCTGCATCTGCTCTGGATTGCCTCCCGCAAATCACTCCGTAGATAAGGGGGTAGTCTAAATGTGGCAGTTTATCCGGACCATGTATGCTGTACTAGCTGGTATAAATATTCTCCCATGCTATCACAATCATCGTGGGACTAGCTAGATCTTACCAGCATATTAGCCTGGCCACGTAAGGACACCTAAGTAATTAGGACCAGAGAGAAATGCTGTTTGCTTCCAAACAAACAAGCATGGCCCCTGATAAAATATAAAACTACAATGAAGTAGAGGAGACTTGTGAAGGCTTGGAGAAATATTTAACTGGCATTGGTGTTGGTCTTTGGTACAGTGACATGCCATCTCAGAAACCCCTTCTCTACATTTCAAAGGCCTTCCCAGCTCAAAACATTAGCACAGTAAAGCGCCCTAGGTGAGATGCAGGGAGGGGTTACCTGAGGGCATTGGACCCTCCCTGCTTTCCATAACAATGGGAGGAAGGTCTGAGTTGGGGGGGGTATAAACTTGCTGGGTTCCCGCTCCCGGGCTTCTTCTTCCCGGTGGGATCTCGCCTTGTGAGCGCTTATTCCCTTGGAAGTTTCACACGTGGTGGTCGCCATCTTGGCCTACACGTGGCTGGGGTTCTAGCCTGGAATCCTAAGCATCGGGTTTTTCCTTTTGCTGATTTGTATGCCTGAACCTGTGATAAGTAAAGCCTTCTAAAATCGCATCGGATTCCTGAGTGTCCATCCATTCCTCGCCGCTCGGAGGTAGAAGGGAACTCGCTTCCCGGCACTGTCGGGGACCCGGCGGAGCGCCCGACAATGGTACAGCCAAAAGAACATTGAAAATTCATGAAAGAGGCTGAGAGACATTGTTATAAGGCTGTTTACAGAGTGAGAAGGCAGGCAGCGTATTCTTCAAAGAGATTGGACTGAATAGAGGAATGTTTTTCTGGAATGGGGCAATGCTAGTGGCTATTTAATGTCAATTTTTGGAAACTCTTCAGGTTTTTTGGGAGGCATTTGTTTTGTTTTGGGGTTACACATGGGGGGTGCACAATGATTTCTTCCGGATCTGCTCTGAGGTGGGCTTAGGGGACTATATGGGGTGCAAGGGATTGACCTGAGTAAACCAAACATAAGACAAACTCCTTGCCTGCTGTTAACTATTTCTCTGGCCTAAAATATTATAAGTTTTACTTAAGATTTACAGAAGCACAAAAAAGAAATGACCAGGACAAGTTAATCTTGAAAAATAAGCTACATTATGCTTTGTTTATAGGATTGAAATATTTTGTCTGCTGGGGTAATTACAAGGCTGGTCTTCATTTGTTTTTTATTTTAATAATTACATCATAGATCACTTTCTCTCTGTTAGATAATCACAAGTTTCAAGTGTTAACACACATCTTTGATATTTTCCAATTTTACTTAAGTGTTGCAGGGCTCCTCTAAGAGCCTCTGCATCTGCCCTGGTTGCCTCCCTGCAGGTCACTTCATAGATAGGGTAGTCTAAATGTGGCAGTTTACTGACCATGTATTCTATACTGGCTGGTATAAATATTCTCTCATGCTACCACAATCATCGTGGGACTAGCTAGATCTTACCAGCATATTTGCCTGGCCACATTGGATCTCTAAGTAATTAGATCACTTGATCACTTGAATCCCTTTATTCATCGATTTGCTCGAGCGGGCGCCAGTAACATTTCCATTGGACCCTATCACGTGCCAATGTAGCCCAATGGCATCTGGTTGATTCAGGAATATGAAGAGCCTCAAACCGCTCCTTCAGGGACTTTACAAGGAAGTCTGACCATCTTGTAGGTGGGCCGCCACGTGATCTTTTGACATCCCGTGGGATCCAGTCGGTAATGGCTCTAGTCCAGCGGTTGTCTCCAAATCGCATTACATGTCCAGCCCATCTGATTTTCGATGCCTTGGCAAACGAGACAGCATCCCTGATTCTGGAATAGCGACGGAGGTCAGAACTCCGGATTCCTTCTCTCACTTGAGCGAGGTGTGATATTCCAAGCATAGCTCTTTCGATTCCTCTCTGGGAGACCCGAATAGCATTCTCATCCTGCTTTCGTAGGGCCCAGGTCTCTGAGGCGTATGTTAATGCAGGGAGAATGGTGGAGTCAAAGAGATGTGCCCAGAGCCGGGAGGTTCTTTGTCCTTTTTAGCTATTTCTTCGATGCCTTTGAAGGCATTCCATGCCGCTCTCTTCCTCCTGCGCAGCTCAGGTTTTAGGTCGTTCATCATGTTGATTTCGACCTAGGGTACACATAACTGCTGCATTCAGAGATGTTTGTTCCATTGAGAGTGAATGGGGCCTCTGGAACTAGTTCATTCTTCATGAACATAGTTTTCTTTAGATTCAGCTGTAGACCTATCTTCCACATTCTCGGTCAAAGTCAGCCAGCATTTGTGCCGCTTGGCTAATGTTTGGTGTTATTAGAACGATGTCATCAGTGAAGCGGAGGTGGTGTAGTTGCCGACCATCTATCTTCACTCCCATTCCTTCCCATTCTAATTGCTGCATGATGTTCTCGAGGGTGGCGCTGAAGAGTTTTGGTGAAATGGTATCACCCTTTCGAACCCCCTCTTTCACATCAATGATCACGTCTTTGTAGAATGGTGAGATCCTGGTGGTGAATCCGTAATACAGCTCACGAAGGATCTTGATGTATTGGGTTTGAACACCCTGTTTGGCTAGGGCTTCGATGACTGCTTCAGTCTCCACAGAATCAAAGGCTTTCTGTAAATCAATGAATGCGAGACAGAGCGGCATCTTGTATTCCCTACAAACATCAATGAGCTTGGTTACCGTGGTGGATATGGTCGATCGTGCTGAGTCCTTTCCGGAAGCCTGCTTGCTCGCATGGTTGTCCTTCATCTAGTGTTCTGCTAATCCTGTTCAGGATGACTCGTGTAAACAGCTTGTAGATGACAGACAACAGGCAGATGGGGCGATAGTTGCCGATGTCGTGAATGTCTCCCCTTCTTGAACAGTAGAACTGTCCTGCTAGTAATTAGACCAGAGAGAAATGCTGTTTGCCTCCAAGCAAAAGCATGGCTCCCTGATAACTTCGAAGGCAACTAAAATACAAAAACTACTGTGAAGTAGACGAGACTCTTGTGAAGGCTTGGAGAAATATATTTTTTTTTTAATTTTTTATTATACCACAGTGAAACATACAATTACAAAGGTGTTCATAATTGGTTCTTTGGTAATACAGTATACCAGCACCCATCCCTCCACCAGTGCCCCATTTCCACCACCAATGTACCCCACCCCTCCCGCCACCCCCTTGGAGAAATATTTAACTGGCATTAGTATTAGTCTTTGGTACCGAGACATGCCATCTCAGAAACCCCCTTCTCTACCCTATAAAGGCATTTCCAGGCAGATCTTGGCTCAAAACATTAGCATATTATAGGCCTAGGTGAGGTGCTGGGAGAAATTACCTAAGGGCATTTGATCCTTCCTGCTTCCCATAACAGTGGGAGGTCTGGAGTTGCAGGGTATAAAACCAGCCTTCTTCCTCTCTCTTGCGCTCTTCTTTTTGGGCTCTCTCTCTCTCTCTCTTTTTTTTTATTCCTTTGGGTCACACCCAGCGATGCTCAGGGGTTACTCCTGACTCTTCACTCAGGAATTACTCCTGGCGGTGCTCAGGAACCATATGGGATGCCGGGATCGAACCTGGGCCAGCACAGGCCGGCTGCGTCAAAAGGCAAATGCCCTACCCGCTGGACTATCGCTCTGGCCCCTGGGCTCTCTTTTGGGCTTGCACTCTTCTTGGGAGTCTTGTCTTTGTCTCCTCTTTACAGGGCCTTAACATGTGGTGGCCACCATCTTGGCCTACACGTGGCTGGCATTCTAGCCGGAATCCTAAGCACAGGGTTTTTTCCTATTGCTGCTTTGTATGCCTGAACTTGTGATAAGTAAAGCATTTTAAAACTGCGCCGGATTCCTGAGTCTTCATCCATTCCCGGCTTGCGGGAGGTAGAAGGGAACTCGCTTCCCAGCACTGTTGGGGACCGGTGGTGTCCTCGATACACTTAAGTTTATTGCTTTGCCTTTAATTTTTCTTGAGGTAACATTGACTTATAACATTACATCCATCTCAAGCATACAGCTTATATTATTGAATATAAAGTATATACCATATTTGCCAGAGAGAAGACTCAGACCATGCCATAGTTCTGAGGGACCTGTGCAGGTCTTTCTTGTCATTAGGATTTGAACAAATCTGGCAAGGGTACTAGGTATCAAGGGTACTAGGTATCAAAGGGACTAGATATCAAGTGGGTGTAACTTTGAAAATCATCAGTAAAGAAAAAAATCTAAGTTAGGTGAGGAAAACAATAGGAAAAAATCGGGAGATTTAGCATTGACTTATCAACAGGAACAAATGGAATATTGACAATGGTAAAAACATTAAAAAGCAATAAAAGAAAATAAATTAAGAACTGTAAACCTGGTGTCATCTGGTTAGCTCTTAGTTGTATATGTGCACAATCTTAAAAAATAAAGACAGTTTTAGCTGAACAAAGCCTGAAGGATTTGAAATGCTAACTATTTGAGGGAAATTGACACATGGAAAACACTGATCAGAGTTAAACACGTTTCCAGGTTTTGGCTGTTGTGGATGCAAGGAACATAGTCATGCAAGGGTTTTTCTCCACTTTGTTTTAGGGCCCTCGGTGTTTATTCCAAGAGATGCAGTTGCTGAATCAAATGGAAGCTGATTCCTAGTTTTTGTTTATTTGTTTTTAGAATGACCATATTTTTCCAGAGAGACTGGACCAACCGCATTCCCACCAGCAGTGAATGAGTCTCTCTTCTGTCTCTGTCTCTGTCTCTGTCTCTCTGTCTCTCTCTCTCTCTCTTTTTCTCTCTCTCTCTCCACACACACACTGTTGCCAGCACTGGCTGTTCTTTGATGTGTGCCAGTCACTATGGGGTGAGATGATATCTCATAGTTGTTTAAGTTTTCATCTCTCTGATGATTAGTGATGCAGAACATTTTTTTGTGCCTTTTGGCCACTTGCATTTCTTCTTTGAGGAAGTTTCTGTTCATCTCTTCTCGCCATTTTTGATGGGGTTGGATGTTTTGTTCTTGTAAAATTCTACCAGCGCCTTACATACCTTTGATATTATTCCTTATCAGATGAGTGTTGAGTAAATAATTTCTTCCATTCTGTGTGCTAACTTTGTATCCCTGGTCATCACTTTGAGGTACAGAAGCTTCTCAGTTTAATGTGGTTCCACTTGCTTATCTTTGCTCCCCTTGCTTGTTCAGTGGAGTTTCATTCTTAAAGATCCTTGAGCCTCAGTGTCACGGAGAGTGTTCAAGAAGAGATGACTGGATAAAGAAACTACATATAAACAATGGAATATTATTCAGACAAAAGAAAAAAATAGTCATGATTTGCTGCCTACATGGAGGATCAGGAGAGTATCACGCTGAGTGAAGTTAGTCAGAGGGAGAGAGACCGACACAGAATGATCTCTCAAACACAGATTATAAAGGGACGCGGACGGTGGAGTAACTGATACCCAAAGACAGTGGACACAGAACGTGAGAGCTGGCATTCGGTAGGAAACCTGCCACTGAAGAGAGATGGGGGGGAGAGGGCAAGGAGGGCAGCATCTCTGATGGAGGAAGCATTCAAGTGGGAGGAGAAGGTGGTGCTGAAAGGTGCTGAAGGTGTTACGCGAAGAAAATCGATCAGCACAGGACTGTAAACCACAGTGCAAACATGTTAAAAAAACAAGCCAAAAAGAGCTTGATAGAAGCAGAGTGGTGGGTGGGAGGCAAATGGTTGGGAAAGGCAGGTGGAGGGAAGTGGACATGGTGAAGGAGCAGAGTTGAAACATCGTATGCCCGAAACCCAATCATGAATAACTGCAATTTCATGGTGACCAACTTAGAATAAAAAGGAATTAAGCATGCAATACTTCTTATAGTATGTATTTACTACTACATATATGCAATATGTATATTTGCATGTATTATATATTGTGTGAAGTTGTAGTGTATACATAGTATATGTATATTTTATATTATTTCTGTTTTGGGTTTGGGCCACACCTGGTGGTACTCAGGGCTTTCTCCTGGCTCTGTGCTTAGGATCATTCCTGGTGGGCTTGGGGACCATAGGGTGCCAGGTTCAAACCCAGATCTGCTGCATGCAAGGCAAACACCATGCCTGCTGTACGATCACTCTTGCCTCCTATTTTTTAGAAATACTTATTGTTATTTGGTTTGGGGCCAAACCTGGCAGTTCTCAGGATTTACTTCCTGGCTCTGCACTCAGCGATAGCTCTGGCAGGGTTCAGGAACCACAAGCAGTGCTGAGCAAACAAAATACCCTCTGCACTATCTCTCTGGTCCTGAAAAGCTAATTTTCAAAAGCAAAAAATAACATTGTATAATAGAGGGGGTACACATGTTTAACTAGATTGGATAACAACAAGAGTATAATGAGAAACAGGAGACCTAAATAGAATTTTTATCAGTTTGTGAACTAGTGAAATATGCGAAGGTGTTAAAAAATTATTGATTTTTAAAACTTATCATTTAAAAATAATTTTAATTTAATTGCACTTTAGGTAATATGGTATGACAACATTAACATTTATGCCTTTGGGTTTGAGCTATAGTACAGCAGGGAGGCTATTTTCCTTGCACACAGCTAACCTGGGTTCAACTTGGTATCCCATATGGTCCCCTGCACTCCGCCAAAGTAATTCCTGAGTGCAAGCTGAATAATCCCTGCACATTGCTGTGAGTGTGATCCTCAGAAAAAACAAACAAAAAATCCCCACCCCAGCCATTTATGGCTTTGAAGCACAGTCAAGGTGAACTCACTAAAGTGCCCATGACACCACCCGTGCCTTTATGTCACGTCTAGTCCATACCATTAAAAACACCTAAATTTATTGTTATTCGGATGAGAACATAGAAATAACACACAGAAGTATCCGTTAAAATGTCAGTAGTAAAATCTAATGTATCACTGAAATTTTTTGGAGTAAAATAAAAATAGAAAAAGGGAAAGAACAGCAGAAACATAAAAGAACCATGAAAATAGAAATGAAATGGTAAGAGTAGACTTAGTTCCAACTTTGATTGCCATTTGTCCGGTAGAGATGGATTGCTTTTCACGTGAAGAAAGCATCGCACCAGACTGGATAAGGAATCATTATCCAACTGCACTCACTGCTCATGGAGACACAAAAAGTGCTTTTTTATGCATGTCGAAAGAGTATGTGAAATGTTATAAAATGCAAAACCAAAGAATAAGAAACAGTAAACTAAAACAAAATATATAAAAATGGGTCTTTTTATTGTACTAGAGGTGACATAGGACAGTGGTGGAGGGTCATGGACATTCTGGTGGTAGTGTTGGTGATGTGCAGTAACTGCACGATATTCCATAAATGCTGACACTACTGTAACACGCTATGTAAACTGTAATGTAGAAGAAAAGAGAATAGATCTTAGATTTTGATTAAAAACTTATCTATCAATCAATTATATTCTTACAGGTTTATTTCTAATAACAAATTTCAAATGATATAAAATATAAAATTGCGGTGTCAACAAGGAACATGGCTGTCAACATTGATTCATTTGAATGCCTAACAAACCGAATAGGACGATTACACTTGGAGGAGATGTGGCCCATTGCCAGCAATTTCTATCTTCATTGTCTATGCACCAACATCCACATACAAAGAAGATGAAATTGAGAAATTCTAATGGAATTGGAGGAGTTCTATAAAAGATCACACCTTCTACAAGATCATAGTCGGTGATTTTAATGCCAAGATAGGACCGAGAAGATCGGCTGGAGAACTCCACATAGGGACCCATGGCCTAG
>JAJIBD010031111.1:0-20236 GCA_021461705.1 Cryptotis parvus | reverse complement strand
GGAGACCACTGCAGTCACAGTTACTGGTCTTTACAGTTAAAACACTCCTGTGTCAGCTGATCTTTAGGGTCACTGTTTCATGTCGGTGACTTAACTGCCTGAAAGCAGGTCAACTCAGGGAAGCCTCAGCCCCTCTGATGATAGCTTGTGCCATGGAAGTGGCAGGAGCATCTGAACAGGAGGAGTAGCCAGAGGGTAGGCAGAGCTTCAGCCTGGCCTCAAGGAAAGGAATGCGACGTTCAAGAAATGGTTCATGCAACCATTTCTCACCTCTTTTTCATATCCCAATCTTTTGATACGCTTTAAACCTTCATCTGCTTTTTTTTTTTTTTTTATGCTCTTTGGGTCACACCCATCTATGCTCAGGGTTACTCCTGGCTCTGCACTCAGGAATTACTCTCATAGGTTTTTTGGGACCATATGGGCTTGGGGGGGATATGGGCCCAAGACCCAGGGCGGGGCCTGGCCTGGGCGGGGTCAAGGCAAACTACCCGCGGCTGACTGACTCTAGCCCCTTCATCTGCTTTTTTTAAGGAATAGCCAGGAAGGGAAAATTTCATGCTTTTGTCACTGTTTTCATGCTTTTGTCACTGTTTTGTTTTTCCTTTATGAAAACTACTTGTGTGTCAAGTCAATAACATTTTAAATTTTCATTTGCTTTTTTAGGAATAGCCGAGAAGAGAAAATTTTATTCTTTTGACACTGTTGGAATTTTTAGTTTTCTTTATGAAAACAACTTATACATAAAGTCAATATGTAATGAAAATATGAGAAACATTGCTAAACATACAAAGTAAGCAGTGGTGAGCTTATTAAATACAGTCAAAATTTATAACATGCAAAAATGGATTTGGAATTGTAGTCCTTGAAGGAAGGTTTGAAATGTGGTAAAAAGCAAACAATAGAAACCGCCACTGGGTCTGAGAAAAGTTATCAATGAAATGTTTAAATTTGTTTTGGGCATTTCACCAAGCACCAGGGACAAAGTAAAAACTATGCCATGAAAAAGCCATTGGAGCCAGCAAAACAATTTCAATAAGAACAAAAGACTGAGAAGTGCATGTACAACATGTTGTGTGAGAGGAAAATTCAGAGAAAACCAAAAAATTCCCCCTCTTATCCCCCCCAAAACACACACACAAACACACACTCACACTCACATACACACAAGAAAACGGGCTAAAACAGTGGACTCAAGAGATATTAAAGAACCAGAAAAAAGGAAGGACAATAGCTCGTTGTCCCTCTATCCTTTCCTTGGGAGCTGTTGGTAGTGACAAGCTGGGGAAGGAATAAATGGGGCCTGGGTGGTCTGTACCTCCACACTCACTATCTCCCCAACATCCTCCCTACACCTTACTTCACATCTTTAAGGAGGAAGTGGGTTTTCTGGGTCTCCTGAGGTGAGAACACGAGGAAGCACAGAGCTCAAGCTTTGGGGGGCTCTTGTCAAATGACTTGCTTCTATGTGGATTTGAGCCCTAATTCTTGTTTATAGAAAAGATGGAGGTCAAAGAGAGAAGCTAAGCGATTTCATAACAGTTAGATAGACAAATATAGAGTGTGGAATGTTCCTTAAGGTGAACAGTGCAGCATCATGGAGATAATAGAGCAGAGTTGAGAGCTGTCATGGTGCCTTACCTGGGGGGACGTGTAATGCTGGGATTGAGGATAGGTTGGTTGCATGCTCGGCATGTGTCCTAATTGATGTACTATCTCTCAACCCTGGTGAAAAAAAAATTTTTTTAAAATACACTACAATTTGCTGTCCATTCATCTGTTGATAGCTGCTTGGGTTGTTTCCCCAACTTTGGCTATTAATATTACTCTAAACTTTGGCTATTATGAATAATACTGCTACAGATATACATCCACGAGCTCTTATTAAAAATTTTTATTTTCAATTCCTTGGGGCAGATGCCTAGTAGTAACAGTGATCCTATGTTTTAATTATTTTAAGAGTTCCCCAACTTTTCCACTCTACCTGAAGTGGTTGATATTCTTACCAGCCAAACTTGAGTACCGACATTTCTTCTTAGCTTCCCAATCCTTGTTATTTTATTTCTGTGAATGTTGCTTGCCACCCTAGTGATTGTGAAATAATACTTCAGTGGGGCTATAGTTTGCATTTTCCTCATGACTTAATATTGACCTAATACTGAGCACCTTTTCATGAACTTAGTGGTCATCTGTGTGTCTTTGGAGAAATGCCTATTTAAGTCTTTTGCCAGCTTTTGTTTTCTTTTATTTTGGGGACCTCCCCAGCAGTGTTGGGGCCATGAGAACTATAATTAGTAGTGCTAGGGAGGACTTGTGGTCCTGGGGACCTAAACCAGAGCCATGGGCATGCCAGGCATTCACTCCAGCCCCTTGAGTTAGTAACAAAAAATTATAGTAGCTATGGCTTTTACATCACTTATGTATTTATATATTATATATAGATATTTACTGGATTTCCTTATTCCTTCATATCAGTTTTAGTTACTATTTTGTGTCTGGGGTTGTTGTTTATCTGGGAATCTCTTATTAATTTCTTCTCCTTCCTCCCACCTTTTCTTTTGATTTCATTGCTTTTCTGTATGATTATCTTTGGTGGTTGTAAAATATATGAGTATTTGCCATTTCAATAATTTGTAAGTGTATAAGTGGCATTCAGCAGTCACAATGTTAATGTGACCATAATCACTATTTCTAACCTTTTCATTATCCCAAACAGAAACTGTTCACATGCAGCATTAACTTCCCCATCCCAGGTCCCATCCTGTCCTAACCTCTATTACATTTTTGGTCTCTGTGACTCTGCTCCAGATACCTCATTTAAATAGAGCTGCATGATAGTTATTCCTTTCAGAAAGTCCTAGTTTGTTTAGCATAATGTTTTCAAGGCTCATTCATACTGTGGTCTATATCAGAATTTTATTTCTTTTTGGCTGAAAAATTACTCTCCTCTACATGTATGGGTCACAAGTTTCTTTCAGTTTTTGGGAGAATCTCACACCTCGAGATGAGATAAGCTCTTTACCACTGAGCCATACCCCTGGCCTAAGATCACCCTTTATTTATTCATTCATTCATCTGTGGATGAACACTGGGTTATTGCCACTTGTTTTGGCTACTGAGAATAGTGCTGCTATGAAACCAGAACTCAAGTCTCCATTTGAGTTCTTGTTTTCAGTTCCTTGGGGTTGGGGGGGTGGGGAGGATACCCTTGGAGTGGCATTGCTGGATCTCACAGCATGGGTTTTGGGAGGAGTCACTAAAGTCTTCTCAAGATGGCGGCACTGATTTCTGTTTCCATCAGTGTCATGAAGGCCACTCCATTTTCCCAGTACTTACCAGTCCTTGTTTTCTAGATATTTTTTCTTAAAAAATAAAAAAAAATTACAAGTCCTCCTGGCCTCTGTTTTGCCTGGCCTTGAATATTATGCAATGGTTGAAATCTATCACAAGTGTGTGTGTGTGGGGGGGAAGGTAGGTAAGATAAAGAAAGGACCAGTTTGCCAATTATAGTTGGACTAGGAACTGAGTATTAAAAGTAGGTAAAGGGAGGGGCCGGAGCGAGCCCCAGCGTGGGTGTTTGCCTTGCGCCGCCGCGCGCGCCATGCCGCCCGGTTCGATCCCCGCATCCCATATGGTCCACCGAGCACTGCCAGGAGTAATTCCTGAGTGCAGAGCCAGGAGTAACCCCTGAGCATAGCCAGGTGTGACCCAAAAAGCAAAAAAAAAAAAAAGTAGATAGAAGGGATACACACACTAACCCTTCAGTGTCTGTATTGCAAACCACAATGTGTGTGTGTGTGTGTGTGAGAGAGAGAGAGAGAGAGAGAGAGAGTGAGAGAGAGAGAAGTAAGTGCCTGTTGTAGAGGCAGGTTGGGGATGGGAGGAAAACTGGGCACATTGGTGTTGGGAAATGTGCCCAGGCGGAGGGATGGGTGTTCTAAGAATACTATGACTGAACCCAATCATAAACAGCTTTGTAATGGTCTATCTCACAGTGATACAACAAGAATTAATAAATATCAAAAATTTATCCTTGAAGTAGTTGTCTTCTGGGTGTGGCAGGAGGCCTGCCACCCCAGCAGAGCCTCACAACAAGCCAGATGACCCCCTCCTACTCCATGGGGGCCGCGTTTTCCACATCCGGACTTCCCTCTGGTCACAACTCCACCCAGCAGACCAGACTATCTCAGCCTGGCCTGCCCCGCCACTAGTGGCCACGTGGTTCATCTATAATTGCTTTATTTAGAGGTGACCACAACAGTATGCCACTAGACGGCAAGCCTGGAAACCTGCTCGTGTTGTATTTGATATGCCAAATACCAGTGACATTTATATTAGGTCATTCCCATGACCTAATATAATGGTTTGAGGCTATTTATATTCCTGGAGCAAGCGGATGCCTTTGGGTTCTACTAGCATGAGACAGGACATATGGAGATATTACTGGTGCCCGCTCTAGCAAATAGATGATGAACGGGAAGATTGTGATTGTGATTGTGATTGTGATTGAAGTAGTTATCTTAGTGGGTGTGAAGTGGGTCACCATGGAACCGAATCCTCTCTACTCTTCCACTGTGTATTTGGTTTTGATTTACATTACTTCTAATGGCCAGTGATGCAAAATATCTTTCCAAGTGCTTATTTGTTGTTCTTTGAATATCTTCTTTGGATAAATGTCAAGTCCTTTGTTGTGGTGAGTTTTCCTCTTTGCTTGTTTTTAAGCCACCCCATTCAGTGGTTGGGATTAGTACTCTGGTTGGGTACTCAGAGGTTGCTCCCAGTAGTACTTAGGATTCGGGACCATTTGGAGCTGGAGGTCAAATGCAGCGTTCCCACCTGAAAAGCATGAGATACCTTGTCATACTAACACTGTATCACTGTCTTCCCATTGTTCATCGATTTGCTCGAGTGGGCACTAGTAACATCTCCATTAGTCCTGTCACGAGCAAGTGTAACCCAAGGGCATCTGCTTGCTCCAGGGACAGGAGGAGACCGAAACCATTCTTCAGGTCATGGAACTGAGGTCCATAATTGTTACTAGTTTTTGGCATAACAAGTAAATAAAACACTGGGTAACTTGCCAGGCTTTGCCGTGTAGTATGACTCAAAAAAAAAAAAAAAAAGAAACAACATGCATTCAGAGACAGAGCTAGAGAACTTCTTTCTCTCTTGGTTTTCTTTAGCAACATTCTCATGTAACATTAGAGACAATTCACCCATAGTTGTTAGTTGACACAACATAGCTTTCATTTTTATTACGTTTTTTTTTCTTTTTTGGGTCACATCCGGCAATGCTCTGCAGTTACTCCTGGCTCTGCCCTCAGTAACTACTCCTGGCGGTGCTCAGGGGACCATATGAGATGCTGGGGGATCGAACCCAGGTCGGCTGAGTGCAAGGCAAACTCCCCCCCCACTGTGCTTTACAGAGCAAGAGCACTTAAATGAAGTGAGTAAAAAAAAATACACGGGGGCAGGAGAGTTACGACAGTGGGTAGGGCGCCTGCCTCTCACGGGTTCCCCAAATACCACCAGGAGTGATTCCTGAGGGTACAGCCAGAAGTAACCCCTGATCTAGTTACAAGTAAAGGCCTACGCCTTACACAAGGCCAGCCAGGGTTCAGTCCTCACAACCCATATGGTTCCCTGAGCCTGCCAGGAGTGATCCCAGGGCAAAGAGCCAGGAGTAAGCATTGAGAACAGCCACTGTGGTGCAAAAAATCTGCCCAGATTGCTTATAGACTGACTGCAAATCATGAAACTAAAATGATACAGAGGCGGGGACTGGAGCAGGAGCACAGCAGGCGGGATGCTGGACTGCACACAGCCAACCAAGGCTGATCGGACACCCCATATGGTCCCCCAAGCCCTGCCAGGGAGATCCCTGAGCACAGAGCCAGGAACAAGACCTGAGCATAAAATGGGTGCGGCCCCAAAACAAATACAGAATGAAAAAAAAAAACTTATAGAGGCTTACTCAAATCTCAAAAAGCAGGACAGGGAGTAGGGTGCTTTCCACGCATGGGGCTTCTATCCCTCACATCCCATAAGGTCTCCTAAGCACTGCCAGGGCGAATTTCTTAGTACAAAGGCAGAAGTAACTCCTGAGCATTGCTGGTGTGGTCCATAAATAAAACAAAGCAAAACATTAATTAGTTACGACGGGAGGAGGAGAATAAGAGCACGAGGTGTGGTACCCTAGAAAAAAATCAGTATTCAAAAGCGTAGCCTTGGCTGGGGATACTGCCCAGAGGCTGCAGGGCACCCAACCGCCAGTGCTGTTGCCTGTGGCCCCACGGCAGTAGCAAAAATAGAAGAAAATATATAAAAAGGAATGCATAGCCTCAATTTAATAGTGGAGGAACATAAGGCATTTACAGCGGGCAGGGCGTTTGTCATACTAAACGGGCCATTTATAGGAGGACTTATTTATGGACTCCCTGTCTTGTCTCGTTGCTCTGTGTGTCAGTCATGATGCCTGTACTACACTGTTTTGGTTACTGTAACTATGAGAGAAGTGGATAGAAGTGAATCTTCTGCCTTCTCTTTTCACACGATTGTTTCAACTTCTTGGGACCCTATGAAATTCCACTTGACTTTTTAGAATTTTTTTCTACTTCTGAAAACAGTACTATTGGGACTTTATAAGAGTTGCAGTGAATCTATATATTGTTCTTGATACTATTGTCATCCTAATGCCAAGTTTTCAAACCCATGAACACAGAATGTCACTTTTTATTCTTTTTGGGTCACACCCAGAAATACTCAGGGGTAACTCTTGGCTCTAGACTCAGGAATCACTCCTGGTCGAGCTTGGGGGAGCATATGGGATGCTCACTGTTTAAATTATTTCTGAGTAGGTTTTTATTTGTCAATGGAAATGAAATTGGGTTGTTCATTACGTGTGTGTGTGTGTGTGTGTGTGTGTGTGTGTGTATGTGTCTGTGTGTGTTGATTTTACTAAGCTTACCTTCAGGGGCCGGAGCGATAGACCAGAGGGTAGGGCGTTTGCCTTGCATGTAGCTGGCCTGTGCTGGCCTGGGTTCAATCCCCGGCATCCCATATGGTCCCCTGAGCACCGCCAGGAGTAATTCCTGAGTGTAGAGCCAGGAGAAACCCCTGAGCATTGCCGGGTGTGACCCCCAAAAAGCAAAAAAATAAAATAAATAAACTTACCTTCAAGAGATTTTTTTTGGGGGGTATGTGAATTTTTAAAAAAAATCAACTTAAAATTGATTGACTAAGAACAGCTAAACATATACTACTGCTTACTATAGCCGGATAGAAAGATTATTCGGGAAACATGTCAGTGTTGTTTATACATGTATAGTGTTGCTTATACATGTACAGTGCCATCTGTACACTCCTTTAAGTCTTTAGGAGACCCTAAGGGAGTTGCCTTTGTGGAATTTGAAACAAAGGCACAAGCAGCAAGAGGCAAAGTGCCACAGCACCTCTGGACAGACAGGGAGGGAGGAGAGGAGGCTCGGAAGAGTGGACGGCTGGACAGTTTGTTCCGCTGGGATAGACTGAGCTGTGGTGATGCCTGCTGCTCTCCGACTTGTCATGGCGTGACTGTGGGGTTCTTGAGGGAGTCCTACCTCTCCGAGTATGGAGGAGACTTCATTTCTTTCCTTCTGAGTTGGATGCACTTTAATTCATTTTCTGGCTTAATTGCTCTGGCTAGAACTTCCAGTACTATGTTGTACAGAAGTGGAGGCAATCATTTATCTCATTCCTGAACTTTGGGGAAAAACATTCTCTTTCATCATTGAATATAATGTTATTGGTGAGGTTTTCTTCTTTTCTTCTGGGTTTTGGGCCACAACCAGCTGTGTTCAGGGATCACGGGGAACCATATGTGTGCCAGGGAGCAAATGGGGGTTGAGGGAACAGAGAGATTGTACAGTGAGTAGGAACTTGCCTTGCCAGAGGATGTGCCAGGTTCAATCCCCAACATCACAAATTGTTTCCTGAGCACTGCCAGGAGTGATCCACGAGAAAGAGCTAGAAGTAAGCGCTGCACACCATTGAGTGTGGTCCCCAAACCAAAATCAAAACACCAAACCCTGGTTGACCACTTGCAAACTTTATCCCCATACAATCTCTCTAGTCTCTGTGGCTTAAATACACACACACAGAGTGAGGGTGAGAGAGAGTTAGAGACAGACAGAGAGAGAGAGAGAGAGAGAGAGAGAGAGAGAGAGAGAGAGAGAGAGAGCTTATCATGTATCATGTGGAGGAAGCCTTGTTTTATTTCTAGTTTATTGAATTTCTTTTTATCATGAAACAGTTTTGAACTTTTCAAATGCTAATTCTGTATCAGTTGAGAAGATGGCCGTTTCTCTCCCTCGTTCTATTGATGTTGTATATTATACTGGTACATTTCCTTATTTGAACCTGCTCTTTCCAGAGAGAAATCCCATTGTTTATGGTATATAGTTCTTTTAAAATGCTACAGCATTAAGTTTCCTGGAATTTTGCTTAGGATTTGGCATCTATATTCGTGACATATTAGCTTGCAGTTTTCTTATACTGCCTTTGTCTCACTCGGTATAAAGCAACACTGACCTCATAGAATGAGTAGTAAGTGTTTTATTGTGTACAATTAAAAAAAGACTTTGAGATGAACTGATGCTCATTCTTTACGTTTGGTGAATTAATCTACCACTCTGCTATACACACATATCACACTGTCTGCCTTGTATTATTTTTTTTTTTGCCGTGGGGGGAGGATTTGATCACTTACAAGCCTGAGAGATCATTCAGGAGCTACCACTTTTCATGTGTGAAAATGACTTTTGGTGCCGCAGTGAGAGTCCAGTGGGTGGGTGGGTGGGATTTTTGTCTTGTATGTGACTGACCTAGACTTGACCCCCACCAGTACCACATATGATTCCCTGGACCCTGCCAGGAGTGATCCCTGAGTGAAGAGCAAGGGAAGATCTGTTGTGAGCACTGCTGGATTTGACTTCAAAACAAACAAAAAAAGACTTCCACCAAAGGAACAATACAAGAACATTGACACAAAAACTTGTCATCACTGAACTGTTTACTACAGTTTTATCCACAAATACAAAAATGTATAAATAACAGAAATTTTTATCAGGAGATGATGGATAAAAATGTGGTATAGTTTATGCAGTAGAAGCTTCAGATAAAAAGATAACACTTCTCTCAGCAAAATGGAATTCACAAAGAATAAATTTGGGGTCATCAAGGGCCAGACCTTGCATTTATAAAGCTCCGAGTTTGGTTCCCAGGGATTGATGCTCCCCTCACCGACACCTCAGCATCACTGGGTATGTCCTGAAGGCCTTTGAGCACTGCTAAATGGGGTCCTGGTGGCCCCAGCACAGTTAGGCCCAGGCACTACTGTATGGCTGGGTCCAAGCGTTGATCTGTCTGGCTGGTTGGCCAACTATCACCAAGAGTGACCTCTGGCTACAGAAGATTGTTTGACAACCTTCTGCTACAAACCCCTCTGCTACAAACAAGAGAGGTCAGTGTTACCATTTCTGTAGGTTCCTTCATGCAGTGTGGGCCTCATAGGGACACAGTTGGGTAGTTGAGAGAGCGGGATGGAAATGAAAGGGGACTCTCAACTCCTTCAGGGCACCATTATTCGCGTGCCAGGACCCCATTCCCCTCTGTTTAAAGCTGGCAAGAATGGGAGTGGGGGTACATACCTTGTGTGTGCTGTTCTCTTTTCTTCTCTCTTCAAGTCTCTGACTGGAGCTGGGGTACAGAATCCCTGAATTTAAGCACCACAGAGGAGTGTGGGGCCCACCTGAATATTCCAGAATAAACACACTCATCGCAAGACCCTTCGAAGATGAAACTTGTCAAAATTCACTGATAACAAAGTAACATTAACACATTGCCAATGGAGTGATTATAAAAGTCATGGTATGTTGCAGGACTCCTAAGGGCCGCTGCATCTGCTCTGGATTGCCTCCCGCAAATCACTCCGTAGATAAGGGGGGTAGTCTAAATGTGGCAGTTTATCCGACCATGTATGCTGTACTAGCTGGTATAAATATTCTCCCATGCTATCACAATCATCGTGGGACTAGCTAGATCTTACCAGCATATTAGCCTGGCCACGTAAGGACACCTAAGTAATTAGACCAGAGAGAAATGCTGTTTGCTTCCAAACAAACAAGCATGGCTCCCTGATAAAATATAAAACTACAATGAAGTAGAGGAGACTTGTGAAGGCTTGGAGAAATATTTAACTGGCATTGGTGTTGGTCTTTGGTACAGTGACATGCCATCTCAGAAACCCCCTTCTCTACATTTCAAAGGCCTTCCCAGCTCAAAACATTAGCACAGTAAAGGCCCTAGGTGAGATGCAGGGAGGGGTTACCTGAGGGCATTGGACCCTCCCTGCTTTCCATAACAATGGGAGGAAGGTCTGAGTTGGGGGGGTATAAACTTGCCGGTTCCCCGCTCTCCCGGGCTTCTTCTTCCCGGTGGGATCTCGCCTTGTGAGCGTTTATTCCCCTTGGAAGTTTCACACGTGGTGGTCGCCATCTTGGCCTACACGTGGCTGGGGTTCTAGCCTGGAATCCTAAGCATCGGGTTTTTCCCTTTTGCTGATTTGTATGCCTGAACCTGTGATAAGTAAAGCCTTCTAAAATCGCATCGGATTCCTGAGTGTCCATCCATTCCTCGCCGGCCGGAGGTAGAAGGGAACTTCGCTTCCCGGCACTGTCGGGGACCCGGCGGGAGCGCCCCGACAATGGTACAGCCAAAAGAACATTGAAAATTCATGAAAGAGGCTGAGAGACATTGTTATAAGGCTGTTTACAGAGTGAGAAGGCAGGCAGCGTATTCTTCAAAGAGATTGGACTGAATAGAGGAATGTTTTTCTGGAATGGGGCAATGCTAGTGGCTATTTAATGTCAATTTTTGGAAACTCTTCAGGTTTTTTGGGAGGCATTTGTTTTGTTTTGGGGTTACACATGGGGGGGTGCACAATGATTTCTTCCGGATCTGCTCTGAGGTGGGCTTAGGGGACTATATGGGGTGCAAGGGATTGACCTGAGTAAACCAAACATAAGACAAACTCCTTGCCTGCTGTTAACTATTTCTCTGGCCCTAAAATATTATAAGTTTTACTTAAGATTTACAGAAGCACAAAAAAGAAATGACCAGGACAAGTTAATCTTGAAAAAATAAGCTACATTATGCTTTGTTTATAGGATTGAAATATTTTGTCTGCTGGGGTAATTACAAGGCTGGTCTTCATTTGTTTTTTATTTTAATAATTACATCTGGGAGATCACTTTCTCTCTGTTAGATAATCACAAGTTTCAAGTGTTAACACACATCTTTGATATTTTCCAATTTTACTTAAGTGTTGCAGGGCTCCTCTAAGAGCCTCTGCATCTGCCCTGGATTGCCTCCCTGCAGGTCACTTCGTAGATAGGGGGTAGTCTAAATGTGGCAGTTTACTGACCATGTATTCTATACTGGATGGTATAAATATTCTCTCATGCTACCACAATCATCGTGGGACTAGCTAGATCTTACCAGCATATTTGCCTGGCCACGTTGGATCTCTAAGTAATTAGATCACTTGATCACTTGAATCCCGTTATTCATCGATTTGCTCGAGCGGGCGCCAGTAACATTTCCATTGGACCCTATCACGTGCCAATGTAGCCCAATGGCATCTGGTTGATTCAGGAATATGAAGAAACTCAAACCGTTCCTTCAGGGTCTTTACAAGGAAGTCTGACCATCTTGTAGGTGGGCGGCCACGTGATCTTTTGACATCCAGTGGGATCCAGTCGGTAATGGCTCTAGTCCAGCGGTTGTCTCCAAATCGCATTACATGTCCAGCCCATCTGATTTTCGATGCCTTGGCAAATGAGACAGCATCCCTGATTCTGGAATAGCGACGGAGGTCAGAACTCCGAATTCCTTCTCTCACTTGAGCGAGGTGTGATATTCCAAGCATAGCTCTTTCAATTCCTCTCTGGGAGACCCGAATAGCATTCTCATCCTGCTTTCGTAGGGCCCAGGTCTCTGAGGCGTATGTTAATGCAGGGAGAATGGTGGAGTCAAAGAGATGTGCCCAGAGCCGAAGGTTCTTTGTCCTTTTAGCTATTTCTTCGATGCCTTTGAAGGCATTCCATGCTGCTCTCTTCCTCCTGCGCAGCTCAGGTTTTAGGTCGTTCATCATGTTGATTTCTCGACCTAGGTACACATAACTGCTGCATTCAGAGATGTTTGTTCCATTGAGAGTGAATGGGGCCTCTGGAACTAGTTCATTCTTCATGAACATAGTTTTCTTTAGATTCAGCTGTAGACCTATCTTTCCACATTCTCGGTCAAAGTCAGCCAGCATTTTTGCCGCTTGGCTAATGTTTGGTGTTATTAGAACAATGTCATCAGTGAAGCGGAGGTGGTGTAGTTGCCGACCATCTATCTTCACTCCCATTCCTTCCCATTCTAATTGCTGCATGATGTTCTCGAGGGTGGCGCTGAAGAGTTTTGGTGAAATGGTATCACCCTTTCGAACCCCTCTTTTCACATCAATGATCACGTCTTTGTAGAATGGTGAGATCCTGGTGGTGAATCCGTAATACAGCTCACGAAGGATCTTGATGTATTGGGTTTGAACACCCTGTTTGGCTAGGGCTTAGATGACTGCTTCAGTCTCCACAGAATCAAAGGCTTTCTGTAAATCAATGAACGCGAGACAGAGCGGCATCTTGTATTCTCTACAAACATCAATGAGCTTGGTTACCGTGTGGATATGATCGATCGTGCTGAGTCCTTTCCGGAAGCCTGCTTGCTCGCATGGTTGTCCTTCATCTAGTGTTCTGCTAATCCTGTTCAGGATGACTCGTGTAAACAGCTTGTAGATGACAGACAACAGGCAGATGGGGCGATAGTTGCCGATGTCGTGAATGTCTCCCTTCTTGAACAGTAGAACTGTCCTGCTAGTAATTAGACCAGAGAGAAATGCTGTTTGCCTCCAAGCAAGCAAGCATGGCTCCCTGATAACTCGAAGGCAACTAAAATACAAAACTACTGTGAAGTAGACGAGACTCTTGTGAAGGCTTGGAGAAATATATTTTTTTAATTTTTTATTATACCACAGTGAAACATACAATTACAAAGGTGTTCATAATTGGTTCTTGGTAATACAGTATACCAGCACCCATCCCTCCACCAGTGCCCCATTTCCACCACCAATGTACCCCCCACCCCTCCCGCCACCCCCTTGGAGAAATATTTAACTGGCATTAGTATTAGTCTTTGGTACCGAGACATGCCATCTCAGAAACCCCCTTCTCTACCCTATAAAGGCATTTCCAGGCAGATCTTGGCTCAAAACATTAGCATATTATAGGGCCTAGGTGAGGTGCTGGGAGAAATTACCTAAGGGCATTTGATCCTTCCTGCTTCCCATAACAGTGGGAGGTCTGAGTTGCAGGGGTATAAAACCAGCCTTCTTCCTCTCTTGCGCTCTTCTTTTTGGGCTCTCTCTCTCTCTCTCTTTTTTTTTTTTTTTGGGTCACACCCAGCGATGCTCAGGGGTTACTCCTGACTCTTCACTCAGGAATTACTCCTGGCGGTGCTCAGGGAACCATATGGGATGCCGGGATCGAACCTGGGCCAGCACAGGCCGGCTGCGTGCAAGGCAAATGCCCTACCCGCTGGACTATCGCTCTGGCCCCTGGGCTCTCTTTTGGGCTTGCACTCTTCTTGGGAGTCTTGTCTTTGTCTCCTCTTTACAGGGCCTTAACATGTGGTGGCCACCATCTTGGCCTACACGTGGCTGGCATTCTAGCCGGGAATCCTAAGCACAGGGTTTTTTCCTATTGCTGCTTTGTATGCCTGAACTTGTGATAAGTAAAGCATTTTAAAACTGCATCGGATTCCTGAGTCTTCATCCATTCCCCGCCGGCTTCGGAGGTAGAAGGGAACTCGCTTCCCAGCACTGTTGGGGACCCCGGTGGTGTCCTCGACACTTAAGTTTATTGCTTTGCCTTTAATTTTTCTTGAGGTAACATTGACTTATAACATTACATCCATCTCAAGCATACAGCTTTATATTATTGAATATAAAGTATATACCATATTTGCCAGAGAGAAGACTCAGACCATGCCATAGTTCTGAGGGACCTGTGCAGGTCTTTCTTGTCATTAGGATTTGAACAAATCTGGCAAGGGTACTAGGTATCAAGGGTACTAGGTATCAAAGGGACTAGATATCAAGTGGGTGTAACTTTTGAAAATCATCAGTAAAGAAAAAAATCTAAGTTAGGCGTAGGAAAACAATAGGAAAAAATCGGGGAGATTTAGCATTGACTTATCAACAGGAACAAATGGAATATTGACAATGGTAAAAAACATTAAAAAAGCAATAAAAAAGAAAATAAATTAAGAACTGTAAACCTGGTGTCATCTGGTTAGCTCTTAGTTGTATATGTGTGCACAATCTTTAAAAAATAAAGACAGTTTTAGCTGAACAAAGCCTGAAGGAATTTGAAATGCTAACTATTTGAGGGAAATTGACACATGGAAAACACTGAATAGAGTTAAACACGTTTCCAGGTTTTGGCTGTTGTGGATGCAAGGAACATAGTCATGCAAAGGGTTTTTCTCCACTTTGTTTTAGGGCCCTCGGTGTTTATTCCAAGAGATGCAGTTGCTGAATCAAATGGAAGCTCGATTCCTAGTTTTTTGTTTATTTGTTTTTAGGAATGACCATATTTTTTTCCAGAGAGACTGGACCAACCGGCATTCCCACCAGCAGTGAATGAGTCTCTCTCTCTGTCTCTGTCTCTGTCTCTGTCTCTGTCTCTCTCTCTCTCTCTTTCTCTCTCTCTCTCCACACACACACTGTTGCCAGCACTGGCTGTTCTTTTTGATGTGTGCCAGTCACTATGGGGTGAGATGATATCTCATAGTTGTTTCGGTTTTCATCTCTCTGATGATTAGTGATGCAGAACATTTTTTATGTGCCTTTTGGCCACTTGCATTTCTTCTTTGAGGAAGTTTCTGTTCATCTCTTCTCGCCATTTTTGATGGGGTTGGATGTTTTGTTCTTGTAAAATTCTACCAGCGCCTTACATACCTTTGATATTATTCCTTATCAGATGAGTGTTGAGTAAATAATTTCTTCCATTCTGTGTGCTAACTTTGTATCCTGGTCATCACTTCTTTGAGGTACAGAAGCTTCTCAGTTTAATGTGGTTCCACTTGCTTATCTTTGCTTCCCCTTGCTTGTTCAGTGGAGTTTCATTCTTAAAGATCCTTGAGCCTCAGTGTCATGGAGAGTGTTCAAGAAGAGATGACTGGATAAAGAAACTACATATAAACAATGGAATATTATTCAGACAAAAAAAAAAAATAGTCATGAGATTTGCTGCTACATGGAGTGATCAGGGAGAGTATCACGCTGAGTGAAGTTAGTCAGAGGGAGAGACGACGACACAGAATGATCTCTCAAACACAGAGATCATAAAGGGACGCGACGGTGGAGTAACTGATACCCAAAGACAGTGGACACAGAACGTGAGAGCTGGCATTCGGTAGGAAACCTGCCACTGAAGAGAGATGGGGGAGAGGGCAAGGAGGGGCAGCATCTCTGATGGAGGGAAGCATTCAAGTGGGAGGAGAAGGTGGTGCTGAAAGGTGCTGAAGTGTTACGTAAGAAAATCGATCAGCACAGGACTGTAAACCACAGTGCAAAACATGTTAAAAACAAGCCAAAAGAGCTTCTGATAGAAGCAGAGTGGTGGGTGGGAGGCAAATGGGTTGGGAAAGGGGCAGGTGGAGGGAAGTGGACACTGGTGAAGGGAGCAGAGTTGAAACATCGTATGCCTGAAACCCAATCATGAATAACTGCAATTTCATGGTGACCAACTTAGAATAAAAAGGAATTAAGCATGCAATACTTCTGTATTATAGTATGTATTTACCTACTATATATGTGCAATATGTATATTTGCATGTATTATATATTGTGTGAAGTTGTAGTGTATACATAGTATATGTATATTTTATATTATTTCTGTTTTGGGTTTGGGCCACACCTGGTGGTACTCAGGGCTTTCTCCTGGCTCTGTGCTTAGGGATCATTCCTGGTGGGCTTGGGGGACCATATGGGTGCCAGGGTTCAAACCCAGATCTGCTGCATGCAAGGCAAACACCATGCCTGCTGTGCGATCACTCTTGCCTCCTATTTCTTGAAATACTTATTGTTATTTGGTTTTGGGGCCAAACCTGGCAGTTCTCAGGATTTACTTCTGGCTCTGCACTCAGCGATAGCTCTGGCAGGGTTCAGGGAACCACAAGCAGTGCTGAGCAAACAACATACCCTCTGCACTATCTCTCTGGTCCTGAAAAGCTAATTTTCAAAAGCAAAAAATAACATTGTATAATAGAGGGGGTAACATATGTTTAACTAGATTGGATAACAACAAGAGTATAATGAGAAACAGGAGACCTAAATAGAATTTTATCAGTTTGTGAACTAGTGAAATATTTGAAGGCGGTAAAAAATTATTGATTTTTAAAACTTATCATTTAAAAATAATTTTAATTTTAATTGCACTTTAGGTAATATGGTATGACAACATTAACATTTATGCCTTTGGGTTTGGAGCTATAGTACAGCAGGGAGGCTATTTTCCTTGCACACAGCTAACCTGGGTTCAATCCTTGGTATCCCATATGGTCCCCCTGCACTCCGCCAAAAGTAATTCCTGAGTGCAAGCCGGAATAATCCCTGCACATTGCTGAGTGTGATCCCTCAGAAAAACAAACAAAAAAAAAAATCCCCACCCCAGCCATTTATGGCTTTGAAGCACAGTCATTGCAACTTCACTAAAGTGCCCATGGACACCACCATTGCCTTTATGTCACGTCTAGTCCATAGCAATAACTAAAAACACCTAAATTTATTGTTATTCGATGAGAACACAGAAATAACACAAAGAAGTATCGTTAAAATGTCAGTAGTAAAATTCAATGTATCACTGAAATTTTTTTTGAGTAAAATAAAAATAGAAAAAAGGGAAAGAACAGCAGAAACATAAAAGAACCATGAAAAATAGAAATGAAATGGTAAGAGTAGACTTAGTTCCAACTTTGATTGCCATTTGTCAGGTAGAGATGGATTGCTTTTCACGTGAAGAAAGCAATCGCACCAGACTGGATAAGGAATCATTATCCAACTGCACTCACTGCTCATGGAGACACAAAGTGCTTTTTTATGCATGTCGAAAGAGTATGTGAAATGTTATAAAATGCAAAACCAAAGAATAAGAAACAGTAAACTATAACAAAACATTATATAAAAATGGGTCTTTTATTGTACTAGAGGTGACATAGGACAGTGGTGGAGGGTCATGGACATTCTGGTGGTAGTGTTGGTGATGTGCAGTAACTGCACGTTACTTCCATAAATGCTGACACTACTGTAACACGCTATGTAAACTGTAATGTAGAAGAAAAGAGAATAGATCTTAGATTTTGATTAAAAAACTTATCTATCAATCAATTATATTCTTACAGGTTTATTTCTCAATAACAAAATTTCAAATGATATAAAATATAAAATTCGGTGTGTCAACACGAACATGGCTGTCAACATTGATTCATTTGAATGCCTAACAAACCGAATAGGACGATTACACTTGAGGAGATGTGGCCCCTGCCAGCAATTTCTATCTTCATTGTCTATGCACCAACATCCACATACAAAGAAGATGAAATTGAGAAATTCTATATGGAATTGGAGGAGTTCTATAAAAAAGATCACACCTTCTACAAGATCATAGTCGGTGATTTTAATGCCAAGATAGGACCGAGAAGATCGGCTGAAGAACTCCACATAGGGACCCATGGCCTAGAATGGAACGAACAGGGTGAGAGACTATCTGAGTTCATCATGTCCACCAAGACTATTCATGGGAACTCACAGTTTCAGAAGGCTGAAGCGAAACGTTGGACATGGGAATCTCCTGGCGGACAGTTCCACAATGAAATTGACCACATCATCTTCAATCGATGGTTTTGTCTGACCGATGTAGCTGTCGTCCCCAAATTCCAGACAGGATCGGACCACCGTCTCCTTCGTGCAAAATTCTACTTCCCGCAACGGGAGAAAAGGCTGCAAAGTTTAAGAAGAGAACTCCCAGAACGACCACCAACTGGGAACTCTTTGGCACCATTGCGGCAACATGGGAAGATACCATCATTGATGACATCGATGAAGAATACAACCGACTGGTTCAGCACCTCCATGATTGTGCGAAGAATGCTGAGAGAGAGAAAAACACACAAAGGACGCTTGTCTTCAGAAACTCTCGAGGCTCATTCGCCAACGTGGCAAGGCGCGAGCCTCAGGAGACCAAATGCTAACGTCCAAGCTTGCTAAACAGTGCAGAGAAGCGATAAAAGCAGACCTCAAAGACAGAAGAGCAGAAATACTGGAAGATGCAGCAGAAGCCGGGAAAAGTATTCGCACTGCCCGCCTGTCCTTCGCCAACTATAAGACCAAGATGACTGCCCTCCGACGCCCTGATGGATCTATCACATCTTCCAGAAAGGCAATGGAGAAGATTATCCAGGACTTCTACTCAAATCTCTTTGATAGCCACATCCACCTGCCCACATACCAAATTCCACAGGATGGATACGTCATTCCCAACGTTCTCCCTTCTGAAATAAGACATGCCATCTCATCGGTAAAGAAGGGAACAGCACCAGGCCCAGACAAAGTCAGACCCGAACATCTGAAGAATCTGCTGTCGGTGCTCATCAATACACTAGCTCGGCTCTTCACACGGTACCTGTCCGAATGCAAGGTGCCCTCCCAATGGAAAACCAGCAGGACAGTTCTACTGTTCAAGAAGGGAGACATTCATGACATCGGCAACTATCGCCCCATCTGCCTGTTGTCTGTCATCTACAAGCTGTTTACACGAGTTATCCTGAACAGGATTAGCAGAACACTAGATGAAGGTCAACCATGCGAGCAAGCAGGTTTCCGGAAAGGATTCAGCACAATCGACCATATCCACACAGTAACCAAGCTCATTGAGGTTTGTAGGGAGTACAAGATGCCGCTCTGTCTCACGTTCATTGATTTACAGAAAGCCTTTGATTCTGTGGAGACTGAAGCAGTCATCGAAGCCCTAGTCAAACAGGGTGTTCAAACCCAATACATCAAGATCCTTCGTGAGCTGTATTACGGATTCACCACCAGGATCTCACCATTCTACAAAGAAGTGATCATTGATGTGAAAAGAGGGGTTCGACAGGGTGATACCATCTCACCAAAACTCTTCAGTGCCACCCTCGAGAACATCATGAGACAATTAGAATGGGAAGGAATGGGAGTGAAGATAGATGGTAGGCAACTACACCACCTCCGCTCGCTGACGACATCGTTCTAATAACACCAAACATTAGCCAAGCGGCACAAATGCTGGCTGACTTTGACCGAGAATGTGGAAAGGGTAGGTCTACAGCTGAATCTGAAGAAAACTATGTTCATGAGAAATGAACTAGTTCCAGAGGCCCCATTCACTCTCAATGGAACAAACATCTCTGAATGCAGCAGTTATGTGTACCTAGGTCGAGAAGTCAACATGATGAACGACCTAAAACCTGAGCTGCGCAGGAGGAAGAGAGCGGCATGGAATGCCTTCAAAGGCATCGAAGAAATAGCTAAAAAGGACAAAGAACCTCCGGCTCCGGGCACATCTCTTCGACTCCACCGTTCTCCCTGCATTAACATACGCCTCAGAGACCTGGGCCCTACGAAAGCAGGATGAGAATGCTATTCGGGTCTCCCAGAGAGGCATCGAAAGAGCTATGCTTGGAATATCACGTCTCACTCAAGTGAGAGAAGGAATTCGGAGTTCTGACCTCCGTCGCTATTCCAGAATCAGGGACGCTGTCTCGTTTGCCAAGGCATCGAAAATCAGATGGGCTGGACATGTAATGCGATTTGGAGACAACCGCTGGACTAGAGCCGTTACCGACTGGATCCCACGGGATGTCAAAAGATCACGTGGCCGCCCACCTACAAGATGGTCAGACTTCCTTGTTAAGACCCTGAAGGAACGGTTTGAGGCTCTTCATATTCCTGAATCAACCAGATGCCATTGGGCTACATTGGCACGTGATAGGGTCCAATGGAAATGTTACTGGCGCCCGCTCGAGCAAATCGATGAGTAACGGGATTCAAGTGATCAAGTGA